>OU026098.1:0-5000 GCA_907269075.1 Idaea aversata | reverse complement strand
GGTTAGGTTAGGATAGGTTAGGTTAGGTTAGGTTAGGTTAGGTTAGGTTAGGTTAGGTTAGGTTAGGTTAGGTTAGGTTAGGTTAGGTTAGGTTAGGTTAGGTTAGGTTAGGTTAGGTTAGGTTAGGTTAGGTTAGGTTAGGTTAGGTTAGGTTAGGTTAGGTTAGGTTAGGTTAGGTTAGGTTAGGTTAGGTTAGGTTAGGTTAGGTTAGGTTAGGTTAGGTTAGGTTAGGTTAGGTTAGGTTAGGTTAGGTTAGGTTAGGTTAGGTTAGGTTAGGTTAGGTTAGGTTAGGTTAGGTTAGGTTAGGTTAGGTTAGGTTAGGTTAGGTTAGGTTAGGTTAGGTTAGGTTAGGTTAGGTTAGGTTAGGTTAGGTTAGGTTAGGTTAGGTTAGGTTAGGTTAGGTTAGGTTAGGTTAGGTTAGGTTAGGTTAGGTTAGGTTAGGTTAGGTTAGGTTAGGTTAGGTTAGGTTAGGTTAGGTTAGGTTAGGTTAGGTTAGGTTAGGTTAGGTTAGGTTAGGTTAGGTTAGGTTAGGTTAGGTTAGGTTAGGTTAGGTTAGGTTAGGTTAGGTTAGGTTAGGTTAGGTTAGGTTAGGTTAGGTTAGGTTAGGTTAGGTTAGGTTAGGTTAGGTTAGGTTAGGTTAGGTTAGGTTAGGTTAGGTTAGGTTAGGTTAGGTTAGGTTAGGTTAGGTTAGGTTAGGTTAGGTTAGGTTAGGTTAGGTTAGGTTAGGTTAGGTTAGGTTAGGTTAGGTTAGGTTAGGTTAGGTTAGGTTAGGTTAGGTTAGGTTAGGTTAGGTTAGGTTAGGTTAGGTTAGGTTAGGTTAGGTTAGGTTAGGTTAGGTTAGGTTAGGTTAGGTTAGGTTAGGTTAGGTTAGGTTAGGTTAGGTTAGGTTAGGTTAGGTTAGGTTAGGTTAGGTTAGGTTAGGTTAGGTTAGGTTAGGTTAGGTTAGGTTAGGTTAGGTTAGGTTAGGTTAGGTTAGGTTAGGTTAGGTTAGGTTAGGTTAGGTTAGGTTAGGTTAGGTTAGGTTAGGTTAGGTTAGGTTAGGTTAGGTTAGGTTAGGTTAGGTTAGGTTAGGTTAGGTTAGGTTAGGTTAGGTTAGGTTAGGTTAGGTTAGGTTAGGTTAGGTTAGGTTAGGTTAGGTTAGGTTAGGTTAGGTTAGGTTAGGTTAGGTTAGGTTAGGTTAGGTTAGGTTAGGTTAGGTTAGGTTAGGTTAGGTTAGGTTAGGTTAGGTTAGGTTAGGTTAGGTTAGGTTAGGTTAGGTTAGGTTAGGTTAGGTTAGGTTAGGTTAGGTTAGCTTAGGTTAGGTTAGGTTAGGTTAGGTTAGGTTAGGTTAGGTTAGGTTAGGTTAGGTTAGGTTAGGTTAGGTTAGGTTAGGTTAGGTTAGGTTAGGTTAGGTTAGGTTAGGTTAGGTTAGGTTAGGTTAGGTTAGGTTAGGTTAGGTTAGGTTAGGTTAGGTTAGGTTAGGTTAGGTTAGGTTAGGTTAGGTTAGGTTAGGTTAGGTTAGGTTAGGTTAGGTTAGGTTAGGTTAGGTTAGGTTAGGTTAGGTTAGGTTAGGTTAGGTTAGGTTAGGTTAGGTTAGGTTAGGTTAGGTTAGGTTAGGTTAGGTTAGGTTAGGTTAGGTTAGGTTAGGTTAGGTTAGGTTAGGTTAGGTTAGGTTAGGTTAGGTTAGGTTAGGTTAGGTTAGGTTAGGTTAGGTTAGGTTAGGTTAGGTTAGGTTAGGTTAGGTTAGGTTAGGTTAGGTTAGGTTAGGTTAGGTTAGGTTAGGTTAGGTTAGGTTAGGTTAGGTTAGGTTAGGTTAGGTTAGGTTAGGTTAGGTTAGGTTAGGTTAGGTTAGGTTAGCTTAGGTTAGGTTAGGTTAGGTTATGTTAGGTTAGGTTAGGTTAGGTTAGGTTAGGTTAGGTTAGGTTAGGTTAGGTTAGGTTAGGTTAGGTTAGGTTAGGTTAGGTTAGGTTAGGTTAGGTTAGGTTAGGTTAGGTTAGGTTAGGTTAGGTTAGGTTAGGTTAGGTTAGGTTAGGTTAGGTTAGGTTAGGTTAGGTTAGGTTAGGTTAGGTTAGGTTAGGTTAGGTTAGGTTAGGTTAGGTTAGGTTAGGTTAGGTTAGGTTAGGTTAGGTTAGGTTAGGTTAGGTTAGGTTAGGTTAGGTTAGGTTAGGTTAGGTTAGGTTAGGTTAGGTTAGGTTAGGTTAGGTTAGGTTAGGTTAGGTTAGGTTAGGTTAGGTTAGGTTAGGTTAGGTTAGGTTAGGTTAGGTTAGGTTAGGTTAGGTTAGGTTAGGTTAGGTTAGGTTAGGTTAGGTTAGGTTAGGTTAGGTTAGGTTAGGTTAGGTTAGGTTAGGTTAGGTTAGGTTAGGTTAGGTTAGGTTAGGTTAGGTTAGGTTAGGTTAGGTTAGGTTAGGTTAGGTTAGGTTAGGTTAGGTTAGGTTAGGTTAGGTTAGGTTAGGTTAGGTTAGGTTAGGTTAGGTTAGGTTAGGTTAGGTTAGGTTAGGTTAGGTTAGGTTAGGTTAGGTTAGGTTAGGTTAGGTTAGGTTAGGTTAGGTTAGGTTAGGTTAGGTTAGGTTAGGTTAGGTTAGGTTAGGTTAGGTTAGGTTAGGTTAGGTTAGGTTAGGTTAGGTTAGGTTAGGTTAGGTTAGGTTAGGTTAGGTTAGGTTAGGTTAGGTTAGGTTAGGTTAGGTTAGGTTAGGTTAGGTTAGGTTAGGTTAGGTTAGGTTAGGTTAGGTTAGGTTAGGTTAGGTTAGGTTAGGTTAGGTTAGGTTAGGTTAGGTTAGGTTAGGTTAGGTTAGGTTAGGTTAGGTTAGGTTAGGTTAGGTTAGGTTAGGTTAGGTTAGGTTAGGTTAGGTTAGGTTAGGTTAGGTTAGGTTAGGTTAGGTTAGGTTAGGTTAGGTTAGGTTAGGTTAGGTTAGGTTAGGTTAGGTTAGGTTAGGTTAGGTTAGGTTAGGTTAGGTTAGGTTAGGTTAGGTTAGGTTAGGTTAGGTTAGGTTAGGTTAGGTTAGGTTAGGTTAGGTTAGGTTAGGTTAGGTTAGGTTAGGTTAGGTTAGGTTAGGTTAGGTTAGGTTAGGTTAGGTTAGGTTAGGTTAGGTTAGGTTAGGTTAGGTTAGGTTAGGTTAGGTTAGGTTAGGTTAGGTTAGGTTAGGTTAGGTTAGGTTAGGTTAGGTTAGGTTAGGTTAGGTTAGGTTAGGTTAGGTTAGGTTAGGTTAGGTTAGGTTAGGTTAGGTTAGGTTAGGTTAGGTTAGGTTAGGTTAGGTTAGGTTAGGTTAGGTTAGGTTAGGTTAGGTTAGGTTAGGTTAGGTTAGGTTAGGTTAGGTTAGGTTAGGTTAGGATAGGTTAGGTTAGGTTAGGTTAGGTTAGGTTAGGTTAGGTTAGGTTAGGTTAGGTTAGGTTAGGTTAGGTTAGGTTAGGTTAGGTTAGGTTAGGTTAGGTTAGGTTAGGTTAGGTTAGGTTAGGTTAGGTTAGGTTAGGTTAGGTTAGGTTAGGTTAGGTTAGGTTAGGTTAGGTTAGGTTAGGTTAGGTTAGGTTAGGTTAGGTTAGGTTAGGTTAGGTTAGGTTAGGTTAGGTTAGGTTAGGTTAGGTTAGGTTAGGTTAGGTTAGGTTAGGTTAGGTTAGGTTAGGTTAGGTTAGGTTAGGTTAGGTTAGGTTAGGTTAGGTTAGGTTAGGTTAGGTTAGGTTAGGTTAGGTTAGGTTAGGTTAGGTTAGGTTAGGTTAGGTTAGGTTAGGTTAGGTTAGGTTAGGTTAGGTTAGGTTAGGTTAGGTTAGGTTAGGTTAGGTTAGGTTAGGTTAGGTTAGGTTAGGTTAGGTTAGGTTAGGTTAGGTTAGGTTAGGTTAGGTTAGGTTAGGTTAGGTTAGGTTAGGTTAGGTTAGGTTAGGTTAGGTTAGGTTAGGTTAGGTTAGGTTAGGTTAGGTTAGGTTAGGTTAGGTTAGGTTAGGTTAGGTTAGGTTAGGTTAGGTTAGGTTAGGTTAGGTTAGGTTAGGTTAGGTTAGGTTAGGTTAGGTTAGGTTAGGTTAGGTTAGGTTAGGTTAGGTTAGGTTAGGTTAGGTTAGGTTAGGTTAGGTTAGGTTAGGTTAGGTTAGGTTAGGTTAGGTTAGGTTAGGTTAGGTTAGGTTAGGTTAGGTTAGGTTAGGTTAGGTTAGGTTAGGTTAGGTTAGGTTAGGTTAGGTTAGGTTAGGTTAGGTTAGGTTAGGTTAGGTTAGGTTAGGTTAGGTTAGGTTAGGTTAGGTTAGGTTAGGTTAGGTTAGGTTAGGTTAGGTTAGGTTAGGTTAGGTTAGGTTAGGTTAGGTTAGGTTAGGTTAGGTTAGGTTAGGTTAGGTTAGGTTAGGTTAGGTTAGGTTAGGTTAGGTTAGGTTAGGTTAGGTTAGGTTAGGTTAGGTTAGGTTAGGTTAGGTTAGGTTAGGTTAGGTTAGGTTAGGTTAGGTTAGGTTAGGTTAGGTTAGGTTAGGTTAGGTTAGGTTAGGTTAGGTTAGGTTAGGTTAGGTTAGGTTAGGTTAGGTTAGGTTAGGTTAGGTTAGGTTAGGTTAGGTTAGGTTAGGTTAGGTTAGGTTAGGTTAGGTTAGGTTAGGTTAGGTTAGGTTAGGTTAGGTTAGGTTAGGTTAGGTTAGGTTAGGTTAGGTTAGGTTAGGTTAGGTTAGGTTAGGTTAGGTTAGGTTAGGTTAGGTTCGGTTAGGTTAGGTTAGGTTAGGTTAGGTTAGGTTAGGTTAGGTTAGGTTAGGTTAGGTTAGGTTAGGTTAGGTTAGGTTAGGTTAGGTTAGGTTAGGTTAGGTTAGGTTAGGTTAGGTTAGGTTAGGTTAGGTTAGGTTAGGTTAGGTTAGGTTAGGTTAGGTTAGGTTAGGTTAGGTTAGGTTAGGTTAGGTTAGGTTAGGTTAGGTTAGGTTAGGTTAGGTTAGGTTAGGTTAGGTTAGGTTAGGTTAGGTTAGGTTAGGTTAGGTTAGGTTAGGTTAGGTTAGGTTAGGTTAGGTTAGGTTAGGTTAGGTTAGGTTAGGTTAGGTTAGGTTAGGTTAGGTTAGGTTAGGTTAGGTTA